>CM036763.1:6927500-6942500 GCA_020796225.1 Arion vulgaris
TGATCACTGCAATAATGTTCGTCAAACTTTTTGTTCATCTTTGAATAAGTTTATTCTTGTGTTCACAATATGAGCGATATCAAGGTAGGACTGTAGTAAAACTATGAAGCAAATATAAGGGAAGACTGTGGTAAAACTATGTGGCAAATATAAGGGAAGACTGTGGTAAAACTATGTGGCAAATATAAGGGAAGACTGTAGTAAAACTATGTAGCAAATATAAGGGAAGACTGTAGTAAAACTATGTAGCAAATATAAGGGAAGACTGAGTAAAACTATTAGCAAATATAAGGAAGACTGGAGTAAAACTATGTAGCAAATATAAGGAGGACTAGTAAAACTATGAGCAAATATAGGAAGACTGTGGTAAAACTATGTGGCAAATATAAGGAAGACTGTGGTAAAACTATTGGCAAATATAAGGAAGACTGGGTAAAACTATGTGGCAAATATAAGGGAGGACTGTAGTAAAACTATGGAGCAAATATAAGGGAAGACTGTGGTAAAACTATGTGGCAAATATAAGGGAAGACTGTGGTAAAACTATATGGCAAATATAAGGGAAGACTTAGTAAAACTATATGGCAAATATAAGGAAGACTGTAAACAAGTGGAAAAAGCAAGTAAACTATGTGGCAAATATAAGGGAAGACTGTAGTAAAACTATGAAGCAAAAATAGGAAAAGACGGCAGTAAGTGTAGCAAAGGCAAAACACGTAAAAACAAAGTCTCGTAATGCAGTTTTATAAAGTACAAAAGCAAGACACGCCGACGTTTATACTAAAAGGCCTTTATCAAGCAAAAGATACAATTGAAGAGAAGAAATTTAAACTTCCTTTGCGCAAAACATAACATATACAGTCTGAAAATGAATCCATAACAGCCCAACAATGAAAATATGTGACTAAAAGCAAAATAAATATGAAAAACTAGAAATGAACACAAGATAAAACACAACACCGACGTCCACATTAGATAGTGGTAAAGTGGTCCTGATCTTTGTGTGTTAAGCCAATGTAAATCATGATGTAATAATTTTTGAAAAACTGAACATGTCTCGCCATCTTAATTATTACTTTTATGGTGTATTATGTTTTATCGTGCCATTGTTCTTCTTCTTCTTCTTTCTTTTTCTGTCTTCAAACTACTTTTATTCTTTGCTTGATAATGACCTTAAGGTTTTAACTTGGATTTATTCTGTTCTAATACTTTAGAAATATATTATATTTCGTTGATAGTCTTATCTTTTGCTTAGTTTTAGATTTGTCGTCGCATCATTATCACTGCACATCGAACCAATGTGTCCGTAAGTGTTCCCATCTCCTCCGCAGTCACGTCTTAGACAATGGAATGCGTTTGAGAATTAGGCGTTAAATTTGGGCATGCCAGACAGTGTCGTCTTCGTAGTAGAGAGAAGATATAGTAATCAACTTCTCATGGGTACGGTGAGCAAATGGACTTTGGGATGGTTGCTGCAGCGGAGGACAGAGCACGGATGGGAATGCCCAATGTGCCATGACGTTGATCGCATAACATAACATAACATCTCCTCCTCAGTATGTGTAACAGGTTGTCGCGACTAACAACACCGGTTCTTTGTTGCTTTACTATACTTCTTTGGCTACCAGCTTAGAGCTCTTGTCTACTAGCTACGCCACATTTGAATTCCGGCAGTCTATTTAGTGTCAGTTTGTCTTCTCGTTCTACCTAGATTGGGATTTCAGATTCTCTAATAAAGACAGCTGTCTGCCTCAGATTATCAGTCACGCCATACAGTTTGTCTTCTGGTTCTCACTCAGATTGGGATTTCGATTCTCTAATAAAGGCAGCCGTCTGCCTCAGATTATCAGTCACGCCATACAGTTTGTCTTCTGCGTTCTCACTAGATTGGATTTCAGATTCTCTAATAAAGGCAGCCGTCTGCCTCAGATTATCAATCACGCCATACAGTTTGTCTTCTGCGTTCTCACTAGATTGGGATTTCGGATTCTCTAATAAAGGCAGCCGTCTGCCTCAGATTATCAGTCACGCCATACAGTTTGTCTTCTGCGTTCTCACTAGATTGGGATTTCAGATTCTCTAATAAAGGCAGCCGTCTGCCTCAGATTATCAGTCACGCCATACAGTTTGTCTTCTGCGTTCTCACTAGATTGGGATTTCGGATTCTCTAATAAAGGCAGCCGTCTGCCTCAGATTATCAGTTACGCCATACAGTTTGTCTTCTGCGTTCTCACTAGATTGGGATTTCAGATTCTCTAATAAAGGCAGCCGTCTGCCTCAGATTATCAGTCACGCCATACTGTTTGTCTTCTGCGTTCTCACTAGATTGGGATTTCGGATTCTCTAATAAAGGCAGCCGTCTGCCTCAGATTATCAGTCACGCGATACAGTTTGTCTTGGACGCTGGTGTAAGTGGGCCACCTGTTTCTTCTCAAGTCTGCATACTGGGGGCAGTTCTGTAGGATATAATTCCTATGATTATTTCTGCTTCCCCGTTTTTGCCGACCTCTTCCCGCAGTAAGTTTTGGCCACCCTCCTGATGGTAGTTCTGATATTCTTACTGCGTGGCTAAATCTCCGAGGCAAATTGGCGACCGTAGAGTTTGTTATCCCATCCTCATTGTGAGGGGTCGTTGCACCATGATATGCACCTTACGGCCTGGTGCATCCGTTTTCTGAAAACATTTGTTTCGGGTTAGCATTCCCTAGTTTTTTCTAATATAGAAAAATGTTCTGTATACAAATCTTCCTGCCAATGATTGTTTGTTTTATGGAAAATCTTGCAGCTTTTCTTTACTTGAGGCTATTCAGTTTTGAAAGTAATTAATATTATTATTTTATGAGAAATTGCGAAAGTTCTATAGCTCTCTCTGCACATAACTACAGTTGATCGCAAGATAATTTGGAGGGATTTCCTGTGCGAAATTAGTGAAGACTTCAGGCGCCAGATCGTGTAACGCCCCAAACAATATATCGTCTCTCTTCAATTCTCTTCTGTTTCCGGTTGCAGTTTTCTCAATCTGTTAGAGAACTTATGCAATTTGTGAGTAAATTTGAGCAATATGTTGCACGGGTACGCTCACTGTGAATACCACTGTATCTCTTACACGGTTTGTCTTTCTTTTCACCCACAAATTATGTAAGAATTAAAAGAACACCCACACATCTCACAAATTATGTAAGAATTAAAAGAACACGCACATACAGTTAATTGTCCCCATTATTTTCTTATATTCCTTTAAAACTCTATAATTCTGCATTCATCCTTTTTTAAAAATTATTGTCCGTGTCATTCCGCATAGATTTCTTCAATCTTGTCTGTTAATATTCTGTCATTTTCTGATTAGTTAGTAAATTAGTAGAGTTTTCCCTTTATCGCGGTTATTATAGAACACGTTTGATGCAGCTTAACACGTTTCCTGTTATTTATTAATAGTGTTTCCGGTTCTGTTTCTCGATGTGTTTATCCTCAGCCAACTCTAGATAACTGGGTCCAGACAACTGGCTGGAGGTTCCGTGACATAAATCAGAAAAGGGGCCGGAAAATATAGATGTTTGATAGAACACTGTAAGCTTTTTTGCAATTTTACTCAATTCTGTGAGTCTATGGTTATTTATTGGTGAAAAATATTCATAATATTGATATTCCTTATTGTTAAACTTAACTTGTTGCATAATATAACTTGATTTAGATTTGTGTTGATTTTAAAATGAATTCGTCTATATACACAATACTGGAATGCGAGGTCACGTGGTGTAGTTGTGGTCTGATTTCCATAATTTTACGTGAGTCCGAAGGCTCATAAGTTTATAGTTGGCTCTGGTTTATCTGTGGCCTCCTATAACATAAGACTAGCGGGCTCAGGTAAATATTCTAATAAATAAGACTACAACAGTTGAGTGATCCTCACATTCCAGTTGTTGCTAAAGACAATTCATTTAAAACAATACAACATGTTAAATAAGGTATTTATGTTACAAATTCAGTTTAAAGCTAAGGAATATTAGTATTATAAATTGTCTTCATTAAATAACAATGATATGGTAAAATTATAAAACAATCCCATATTCATTTCTGATGCTTGAATACAGCAAAATAATAAAATAAAACTCATGATGTTCACATGTGCGTTGCATAATGGTGACGGCAGGGTTATTTCCGAGTAACGTCGTATGTTATCCATTGTTTGAGTGGCATTACTTGTCAAAATCAGGGGAAAGCTGCCATTGATTGGGTGAAATAGTATGGTTGGATGGATTATTGCTAGTGGACAACCTCAAGAGCGATAAAAAGACACCCACATAAAGTTGGCTCAGATAATGATTTAATATAATGAAGCTACCAGGCAGTTGCAGGATATCACATGGTATATGTAAATGATTATAAAACTAATAGCATTCATTATTTAGGATTTTGATTACAAATCATGTTAAAGGAAATTAGATTAGTAATTGCGCATCCTTCTTCATCTAAATAAAATTGAACCACAATTATATATATTAAAACTAAATTCATCTTTCAATTCTTGCTTTACCCAATTCTACATTCTCAGTGAAGTTGATCTAAAATATAGAAAGAGTATAATGACATTGTTGAATAGTGCTAAAAAATATACGATTAACAATGAACGATTCAGAAATTCTAGTGCAATCAGCGTGCATGGTAACCAGTGTCATTCTTTAGAACGAGAAATATTGTTGGTAAACCTTGAGGAAATGTCAAAGAATATCACCCGGCATTGAAGTGGATGCAAAGTTCAGGAGGTCGACCAGGAGACCCTGAAGCGAACTTGCTGGAGAGGCGAATATCGTCTCAGTTCCATGGAGGATTGATCAGTTGTCCAGGATGAAGGTTTGGTATGGAGAATCTTGCAGGCCTATGTAACGTAGTCCAGGTATATCGAGAGGTTATTAATTATTAAATAACATGTACATAGAATTGAGTAATAATTATCCAAAAACAATGGTCCATTATTTGCGTCTCGCCTCTCTCGCTGTTACGTCATTCTTCTATCAAATATGTCAAAATCGAAAATCGTAGCATATCATTTACATGACGTAGCCATTAACCACAGTAAACGAGTCATTGATTTTCTATGCACCACGTATACGTTCAGTAGTTTATGACTGAGGATCTCTTTATCTTTTGTAAAATCCCACAGGAATGATTGGCTTCCAAACTTGCCACCGTGGGTTTGAACCAGGTACCTGGTTCGTGATCGAGCTCACCCATTGAGCTACGACGCTCACGGGCGATACAAAAACCAGCCCCAATTAAACAAGTATGTTCGAGTTGAATGGATTTAATTAGTTGTGCTAGTCGGCCTTATGTTGCCGGAGTCCATGGTATATCATAGTGTTGTTATAAACTCGTCATTTATATTGTCTTCATTATTTGATTGATTTTTGTATTAATCATCATTGCTTATCGGGAAATAACTCTGTGTATTCTCTCTCGCTCTCTCTCTCTCTCTCTCTCTCTCTCTCTCGATCACCACTAATTCTTTTATGTGAAAATCTCTTCTTCTTTGCGTTCGTTCTTTACCACCAATTTTAATCACTCTTTGATATGTTTGATCTTTGCCAAGAACGTGTATACGTTGCACATTGGTTTGGTAGGCCCTAAACGCATAGACTTCTATACGTTTAGGACACATGCATCCGATTTCAGCCAAATCTCCTAAGTCGCCTTTTATGACATGCGTCGCAGGTAACAGTGGCTCTATTCTTTACACCCCAAATTTGGGCCCCGGTAACCACTCGGGTGATGTGGAAATCTGATTCATGCAGCCTTAGCATTGGTGTGTTTTACGTCACATTTTCAGCACCATTTGGAGTTCTGGTGCTTATCTTCGGCAATGTGTCCAGTTTCAGCCAGCGTTTACTCGGTTCGCTCTCCGTTCTGTAGCCATCTAGTGTTTTTACGGTGTGGGATAGCTAGCCCCACGCCCAACCTCCTTAATCGCCTGTTACGACATGCGGGCCAGGTAACAGTGGTTCTATTCTTTACACCCCAAATTGGGCCCCGTAACCACTCGGCGTCTCTGTGCATTCTGATCTAATGTGAACAAAAGAAGATCGTGGCGGTATATCACGAATTATGTAGCGCTGGCGGAGGTATAGGACATCATTTTGAAGACGTGAACGTGATCAAGAATGTTGTTTTACTTTGTATTTTGCCTGGACAAACAATTTTCCAGCCTACTCTTCGATTGATTCAACTCTCAGAATTCCTTGCATGCTCAACTTGAGAGAGTGGTATCTCTGTAGTGGTATCTCTGTAGTGGTATCTCTATAGTGGTATCTATGTAGTGGTATCTTGTAGTGGTATACTTGTAGCATGTAATCTCTGTAGTGGTATCTCTTAGTGGTATTCTGTAGTGGTATCTCTGTAGTGTATCTCTGAGTGGATCTCTGTAGTGGTATCTCTGTAGTGGTATCTCTATAGTGGTATCTCTGTGGTGGTATCTCTTAGTGGTATCTCTGTAGTGGTATCTCTGTAGTGGTATCTCTGCAGTGGTATCTCTGTAGTGGTATCTCTGTAGTGGTATCTCTATAGTGGTATCTCTGTAGTGGTATCTCTGTAGTGGTATCTCTATAGTGGTATCTCTGCAGTGGTATCTCTGAGTGGTATCACTGAGTGTATTCTTAGTGGTATTCTGTAGTAATCTCTGTAGTGGGTATCTCTGAGTGTATATCTAGTGGTATCTCTGTAGTGGTATCTCTGAGTGGTATCTCTGTAGTGGTATCTCTGTAGTGTATTCTGTAGTGGTTTCATAGTATCTCTGTAGTGGTATCTCTGTAGTGGTATCTCTATAGTGGTATCTCTTAGTGGTATCTCTATAGTGGTATCTCTGTAGTGTATCTTGTAGTATTTTAAGTCGGAGTAAAATTCGGCATAATTTCGAGGGACACCAGTGATGAAGAAAGTAAATTTTCGCGCAAAAATCAGTCAAAGGCGCTACATTGGACGCCATACTAAACCGAATTTATAACTAGCGATACAGAAAAAAATCAATAACCAAATCGATAAATAGATAAAGACAACTGTGACTGAGCATAGAATATATTGTTGCATTACTTCCCTTTTTTGTTCCTCGTTGTTTCATTGAACTCTTTGTTTTCATGTTCATGTGGTTTTGTAATTTGTAATATCTCTAATGAGCTCACTGCGATGCTACGGAGTTCGTGTACTGTCGTCTGGTCCAAGTGTAAATGAAGTAATGAAATAGGCATAGAGAAGATAAGATAGAATAGAGATCAGAAATGGACGCTAGATATGGAAAGGATAGAGATGGGTTATATGATAGACAGACAGACTTAAGCCACAAGTAATCTACGCCTTGACTACTAAAATCGATGCCGGCCGTGCAGATTGAGGAGTGTGTTTAACCAGCAAGATACAGGAACCATATCAGGGATGTATACTCTTTGAAATCTGCTGAGAATGTCTTAGGCACCGATTGGGTCTGTCCGCGTGCTATGACTTCGGTTGAGTAACTAAAAATCAAGTTTCTCATTGTTGGTGAGTGATCTTATCTCGTAGTTATTTGAAGATAGTCGTCAAAGTTATATCAGGAACTATCGTCGGTGTTAGCTAAGGAGTGTACACACTGCTGAGATCTTCCTGTGCAAGAAAGAGATTGTAGCACACATGGTTATTCACCGAAGTGTAATGAAGAGTCATATGATCAATTGATTAATCTATTTATTTAAAAAATTTTTAAACTTGTTATCTTATCTTAACCACATTGCCATGAAGCGACGTGGGGAGATTTAGTTTTTATCTTGTACCAGTGTGTTGCGCTTGACGTTGTCAGTCCATGCTTTCGCAGGGACTCTGAGATGTTATCTATCCATCGTGTTCTTGGCCTGCCTCGTGCTCTGCGCCATGTTTAAACTTTTGTTACTGCCTGTAAGCGTCTGTAGCTCAAGCGGTAGTGAGCTCGATCACGAACCCAAGCGTACCTGGTTCAAACACCACGGTGGGCAAGTTTGGAAGCAAATACGTTTCCGTGGGATTTTTACAAAAGGTAAAAATAGACCTCACAGTTCAGAAAGCAATGGCAAACTACTGAACGTATAAGTGGTGCATAGAAAATCAACTGCTAGTTTACTGTGGTTGATGGCTACGTCCTTTAGGATATGCCACGATTTTCACTGCCTGTAATACCCCGTTTTGGGCGGTGAAGAACATGAGGGCCATGGGCCTGTGGAAATTAATGGCCGGAGCAATGCCGCGAAGCTGTTCAGGTTAAGATGTTTTCTTTATGCCATCAACAGAAAAAACTGCTTTGCCTTACCATGGATTGAACCTGGGTCTCTGCATGGAGCCGTGCTCTAATTCCTCGACCAGAGTTCTCCTGCATTCTCATAGCTCCACAGAAACAGAACAAGTGTTAAATAACATGTCAAGGGACGTAACAAGTTAAATTGTGACATTACATTATAACTAGAGATTCTCTCCACCTGGTAATATCGTTTTTACGTGCTAATCTTGTAATAAACTCATTAGATAAGGGGGCAACGATGGCGTGTATTGCTTTGCCGTTATGAAACAAATTGATCATAAATGCGAGAGCTGTCTGTGGTTTTATTTTTATTGATTGATACGATCATCATCATTGCACTTCTGTGAGTAACTATGTGTGCTCCGATCTCTTTCTTACACATGTAGATCTCAGCTGTAGTGCAAGAACTCCGTAGCACCGGTGAGGGTCCCCGATGTAATTCTGAAGATGTTGAAGTTATTTTTCTGTAGGAATTTTATTTTAAATCTTTTTCTATTGAATTTTGCCCGGCAGCGGCTTTCCAGCCTGCTCCTTTCGATTTTGAACTGCCAATGATTCTTTTACGTACTCAAATTGAACACTGGACCTAAGTTTTTATCGTCCGTCTCCGATAGGACTAGGAACTCAGTCTCACATACACTGAGATCAGTGATCTCTGGAACAATATCCAAATGGCTCCACGAGGGGCGAGACCTGGTACCTTTGGGAGTTTAGATTTAGTATCAACAGTTGTATAATCAAAAGTGTTGACGCTGTGTCTACCAATTTTATGTCCATGAGTTATCTTAGTGTACTTTGAGATTTCTTTATGTGCTAGTATCAGATTTGTGAGAGACTCGAAAGTGTAGTGGTTAGTACAGTTGATTCTTAGGCGTGTCGTCCGGGTTCATTTTAACTCTTTCACTCCGAGTTTAACCCTTTCACTTCAAAAATGAAATGCAACCAGGGGCGGCTCGTCTTTAAGGGTCAGTGGTGCCCGGCCCCACCAAAAACCGAAAGGGGAAATAACTTCCTGGAATAGACAAATAATAGTAAATACTCAAAAAGACAATGATTTTTCAAAAAATTTGTGTCTGGCCGAACAAAGAAAAATGATCACGAGCCGCCACTGAATGCAACCAACCACCAATAACAGCATACAATAAAAAGAGATCGGATAATAGAGCTAAGGGAAGACTAAGAAAAGATGGATAGACAATATCAAGACCACACTACATAAACACGGATACAACACAACAAGGGCGACTCATCTAGCCCTAGAACGCAAATTAAAGCCCCCATCCTTACGCTTACCGGCAAGTGGACAGCCAACTAAATCTTCCACCTGGGAATAGACAATAGATAATATAATAGACTCCGAGATTTTTTTTATTTTTCACCAGACAGTTTTATATTGTTATAAATACTAAATTATCCAGTATACTGGCTTTGTGTCATCTTATCAAATATTGATATTGAATATTGAATGAGCCAGTACATCGACTCAGACGGGCAAAGGGGTTAATAGTGTGAGTGAAATAGCCATTTTCTTTTTGTTAAAGCTTTCAAATCGCCCAACCTCATCCGGATACTGTAGAAATAATTGGAAGTAAATGTGGTTGTCGTGATGTTGAACCCACCACTCATCGTGTGCCGATGTCAAAGAAAAATCAAACATAACGCATTTTCCAAGACACTTTTTGGTATGAATACGGGTTTCTTTGTTTGTTAACTACCCACTATGTGGATTTCTAAATAAATGGGTATATTATTTTCTGATTTCCTGATTTACTTATATACTTACACAGATCTGTGGATAATATAACACAGATATACACTAATATGTAGCACAGATATACACTAATAGGTAGCACAGATATACACTAATATATAACACAGATATACACTAATATATAGCACAGATATACACTATATATACACAGATATACATTAATATATAGCACAGATATACACTAATATGTAACACAGATATACACTAATATATAACACAGATATACACTAATATATAGCACAGATATACACTAATATATAACACAGATATACATTAATATATAGCACAGATATACACTAATATATAACACAGATATACACTAATATATAGCACATATATACATTAATATATAGCACAGATATACACTAATATGTAACACAGATATACACTAATATATAACACAGATATACACTAATATATAGCACAGATATACACTAATATATAACACAGATATACATTAATATATAGCACAGATATACACTAATATATAACACAGATATACACTAATATATAGCACATATATACACCAATATATAGCACATATATACATTAATATATAGCACAGATATACACTAATATATAGCACATATATACACTAACATCTAGCACAAATCTGTTGTGATATATAGCACAGTTCTGTAACATTATTCCAACATTCTGTAACTCAGATTTATAATATCAGTCGATAACAGTTTTTGTTGTCATATTCTCTATTCTAGCCCTGAGACACGTGACATATGGGTCAGCTCAGAGGTACCCTACTGGAGGCTCGCGTGAGCAGGATGATGATGCGGATTTGCTCGACAACCTGTAAGTATTTTATCTTAGTATTTGTTGATAACTTATTCATGTCTATATACTCTTTTCTGTCACTCTTTTTGCTTGACTTTTTTATATGTGTGTATGCGTTTGTGTATATGTGTTGTGTGTGGGTGCATACGTGGCGTGTGTACGTGATTTTATGGAATGTGGTGAGATGGCATGTAATGTCCTGTAATGTGGTAACGTGTCCCGACGTGATCGTATTTGATGTTACTTGACGTGATGCTACATAATTCGACGTGACGTGATTTGATGTGTGTATATAATATTTGAGTGTGTATATCTATATTTGAGTGTGCATGTGTGTATGTGCATGTTCATTATATATATATATATATATATATTCAGAGAGAGAGAGACAGCCAAAGAGACCAAGGGAGAAACAACGGGAGAGAAAGTGAGAGCTAACGAAATAAAATAATACCTTCTTTCAACGCCCATTTAAGGACTATAAAAAATTATATCAACGTCCCATGCCAGCGTTGCATTTTGTTTTCACTTTTGGGCGCAGTTTGAGTAATAAACCAACAAAATTATGAAATTTGCACAAATTCAAGGGACACAATCAATGGTGACTTCGTGCAATCGTTAACATTAACTGGGTTACTTATCTTGATATGAATAAATGTTTAAATATCTCATCTGATCTTGTTTCTTAATATTCAAGGGAGTCTCCGAAATGTGTTAATTATTATTTTTCACGTTTGTTAGCCTGCCCGTTCTGATATAAATAAAACAAGGTTCGTTCTTAACCACGCTCGACTTTTGTGTACCCCGTTCAGAAGTTACAATTTTTGGTTGTCCGGTTTTCTTTAAGGCGCACATGTTAACAGTGTTCGCCTTTCCTTACCAAGGTACTTGTGTTGCTCCTCGATGAGCTATCGGATATGTTTCGAGATCTCTGATCTCAGTGTAGATGATAACGAGTTCCTAACCCTATCGAAGATCCCATGTTTAATTTGAGCATGTAAAATAACCCTAGGCAGTTCAGAATTGAGCAGAGAAGGCTGGAAAGCCCAAACAAAATTTATTAGAAAAAATTAAAATAAAATTTGTACAAAATACAATCTTAGCTGGAAAGCCCAAACAAATGTTATTAGAAAAATTAAAATAAAAGTTGTACAAAATACAATCTTCAAAATTACATCGGGGACACTCGCTGGTGCTACGGAGTTTGCGCACTGCCGCTGAGATCTTCTTGTGCAAGAAAGAGATGGGCGCACACATGGTTTACTCACCGAAGTGCAATGATGATGATACTATCAATAAATCAATCTTAAACAACTTTGGTTCTTCACCGATTTAAGATGTTCTTGAAATCTTGATACTTCATTCACATGACGTTGTCATCAACAACAGTAAACGAGTCATCAATTTTTCTAGGCACCACTTATACGTTCAGTAGTTTGTCATTGCTTTCTGAACGATGAGATAAATTTTTACTGTTTGCAAAAATCCAAGGGAACTAATTTCCATCCAAACTTGCCCGCCATGGAGTTTGAACGAAGTACGCCTGGGCTGCAATCGAGCTTACTACCACTTAAGAAGGTTACTGTCTAATCAGACGATGGAAGGAAACGACGTGTTTAAATGTTATGTTGCCAGTAACTTCCTCTAGATCTAGATTCCCAAACTTTTTCGGCCCACCGCCCACTTTGCACGACATAAACTTTGTAACGCCCCTCCCCATTATAACAGTTTGCCAACGGCCCCCACATATATTTTCACTTTGACATAGAAAAATTGATATATATTTCTGTAATACATGGTCAATTTTCAAATAATTATTTACATGAAATAGAAAATTGATGGAAAAATGGATCGGATAAGATGGGCTTAATATGAATTAAAATGCAGAATTAAAATTTTTAATAATTATTCAATTGCAAAACACGAAAAAAACTCCCCCCAAATGTTTCTGAACCCACTATCGCCCCTGGAAGGCTTCAGCGCCCACAGGGGACGGTAGCCCACTTTGAGAAACGCTACTCTTGATCCTACACGGTAACTATACAAAATATCTACTAGATTTGGAATCACCTAAATAGAATTGTGTTAGGAACAGAAATTTTATTCATTCTGCGAACAGAGAGGGGTTGTATTTTTGCCAAACATTCAGCCTGTACACTTGTTGTGCAACAATTTACTATGTGATTGATTGCTACAGAATACGGACATTTCTGATTTGTCTTTGACTAAAAATAGTTTCGTTATCTTTGAGTGGATACAAGTTTTGAAGAACGTCATCCACACGACACAGAAACACGTTATTTATAACTAAGCGTGATATTTTGTAGGCGCTAATATCAAATACAATATCCAACAGATCCCTAAAAACAAATAAATCAATAAGCCCACCTTCTTTCTTCTTCTTCTTTTCTTCAAAATACGCTCCATATCGACCACTTGTTAACCACTCTGTGTGTGATTTCTATTAGTCTGAGCCTAAGAGAGACTGTACGTTGTGCCAGTTATGCGCCTACAAGTAGCCAAGCACATTCGATTTCTGCGATGCTTTTTATTTATTAGGGTAGCTTCCGTAGGCACCTACCACATGACCTTGTAGACCGCAGTGTTACTATTCTTTGCTCCCCTTGCAAGCCCCAGCAACACATGGGCGTATCAGTAAACCGAATATCGACATAAATCAATCTCTACATCTTGTTTTTTGCAATGGTGGTATGTTCTGTGAAATTAGCAAACATTATAAGGGTAGGGGAGAGGAGGGGGAGCTAAAGGCGAAGGAATATCTTCATGTGTACCTGGTATGTTTCCTATATGGCTCGGTTCCTGGTATGTTTCCTATATGGCTCGGTTCCTGGTATGTTTCCTATATGGCTCGGTTCCTGGTATGTTTTCTATATGGCTCGGTTCCTGGTATGTTTCCTACAATACTTCCCCATTATATCACACAATACTTCCCAATTATTTCATATGAAAAATATCCCCTAATACTTCCCATGAAAAACTCCCCAACACTCGTGTGACAAACTCCCCAACACTCGTGTGAAAAAAATCCCCAACACTCGTATGAAAAAATCCCCAACACTCATGTGAAAACTTCCTAACACTCAATGTGACAAACTCCCCAACACTCGTGTGAAAAAATCCCCAACACTCATGTGAAAAACTCCCCAACACTCGAAGTGTAAACTCCCCAACGTTCGGAGTGAAAAACTCCCCAACGCTCGATATAAAAAATGTCCTCAATATTCCATATACAAAAAAAACTCTAGCTCGAAATCTTCGAAAATAAAACAAGAGCATCAGTGGCGGCTCGTCATTAAGGGTCAGTGGGGCCGGGCCCCACCAAAAATCATGTATAACTAATGTGTAAATACTAATAAATAAATTAACCCAAAACAGTGATTTCTCCGAAAATATTTGTCCAGCTCCACCATCAAAAATGGTCACTAGCCGCCACTGAAGAGCATACCTTTCACAAAATTCCCAATCCCAGCGCAGCAAAATATGAAGATAGAGAGGTGTGTCACCTGCCGTCACTGTACCACTTGAGCTGCCATCTTGTATACGTGCACTGTATACCCGTATAGCACTCTTGATAAAACTCAAAGCTTAAACCTCCGCTTGTTAGACACAAACGTGGCTACTACTCACTCACAATGAACCCATAGTGAACTCGTAGTGACAAGTTTGAAGATAATACAATCGGTTGAGTCTCACTATCTTCACTGTGACAGCCTTAGAGTAATGAGTATAGGTCGTTTCTGAAGGCTAGTTACCACATTCCATTATGCTGAAGCAGTTGTTGGGAATTGTAATGATGACAATAGGTTACATAGTGCATATATCTTGTGAGTCCTGCTAGGAAAGCAGTAATCAGGAATAATTTGGTGCAAACTAAACTATTTATCATGTTCAAGTTTATGTTTAGGGAGTTACGTTTTTCTACTTTTTTCTTCAGAGACCCGTTGAGTTTAGTTGTTTACGTGTTTTTAGGAACCCATTGTGCTCAGTTGTTTATAGTGCTTTTAGGGACTCAGTGTGCTTAGTTGTTTTACGTGTTTTTAGGAATCCATTGTGCTTAGTCGTTTATAGTGCTTTTAGGGACTCGGTGTGCTTAGTTGTTTATAGTGCTTTTAGGGACTCGGTGTGC